>CM022298.1:6956355-6967750 GCA_011799875.1 Thinopyrum elongatum
GTCGGGGCAGGGGCGTGGCCAGGCGGCGCTGGGGGGGCGCGACGACGGACCGGTGACGACGGACGGTGGTGCGGGCCGGGCGCATGGGCGCGCCGGGCGCGGCTCGGGCGGCGGACGGCGATGGCGTCGGCGGCGGACGGCATCTGCGTGGGTTCGGGGCGGGGGCAGGGCACGGGCGACGCCGACGCGTCGGGCAGCCTGGCGGCGTCGGAGAGGTCGGCGTCGTCGGGGGCAACTGCGAGATGAAAATAAAAAATTTCACAAGTGTTGGTTTATACCCAACCCTTGTGTCCCGGTTGGTGGCTCAAACCGGACCAATGCCCCCCTTTGGTCCCCAGTTCGTGCACACCAACCGGGACCAAAGGTCTCTTTTCAGCAGCCCAAAGAAGAGACCTTTGGTCCCGTTGGTGGCACAACCGACCAAAGGTGGGCATTGGTCCCGGTTGGTGCCACGAACCGGGACCAAAGGGGTGCATTGGTCTCCGGTGTCATGGCACAACCGGGACCAATGGCCTTGTGCTGTAACTGGCGGCGTGCGGTGGGATGTTTAGTCCCACTCGCTAGCTGAGACGCGTCGATGTGTTTTTATAAGCTCTGCCCCGCCCTCTCTCTCGAACTCCTTTGAACTGCAGGCCTATGGGCCTAATCTCACACTGCTATGCGTGTGGGCCTACTGCATGCCTGAATCCTGGCCCAACTAGCTGGGTTTCTAGTCGTATTCAGGCCGTGGTGGCCCAGTAGGCGGCATTTTTTCATTTTTTTTTTCTTTTTTTTTCTTTTTTTGTTTCTACTTACAGCTAAATACTTACAGTTTTTCAGTGATTCTTTTTGCTTTTAGGTCACAAAAATTATAAACTTTATGTTAGTGCCGTTAGTTTTCAATTTGCATAGTTTAAATTTAAATTCTTTTAAATTTGTGTGAATCACTAGTTGTGAATAACTTTACTATAAAAATAGATTTTTTAGTGATTCTTTTTCCTGCTATTTAATATTACTGTGTTTATCATTATATTCAATTGGTACTTTTAGGTTATTTTAAATGTCATTTTAATCAGAAACAGATTTTGTTATTTTAGTTGCTATTAAGTTTTAAAAAAAATTCTTTATGAAAATTCTTTTTGCTATTAATGTTTTGAACAAAAATACTTTGATAATTTTAGTTGCTAAATTTTATATAATTTTTATTTTCAAAAATACTAGAGGTTTATAAAAGCTTTTTAGTTGATTCCTTTTGCTATTAGAGTTTTATAAAAGCTTTTTAGTTGATTCTTTTTACTATTGAAGAATATTATAGTTTTGTTTTAGTTGATCATAATAGAATATTTTAATTGATTATTTTTAGTTCGTTCTTTTTGCTATTAGTTCATTCTTTTTGCTATTAGTTCATTCTTTGAGCTAAATGACCCTGAAATTGAAAAGCACTACAAATGAACTCTGAAAAGGTTGAAATTGGCATGGTATCATCATTTCACTCACATAGCATGTGCTAAAAAGTTGAGAGGGTTACCGCAAAAACTGGATGCACTTCGTCTACAAAATGGACAATCTCTTTCAAAGTATCAGGGTTGCGGACGAAAACTCATCTGTTACAAAGAGATTTCATTTTTTTGAACTTATTTGACCTCTGATCCAGACTTTTTGTGTGTTCAAAATGCACCATTCAAAGCCACATCATTAATTTCAATCTTTCTGACTTCATTTGGTATTTTTCATGCATTTACTGATTTTTTTGAGTAAATGACCCTGAAATTGAAAAGCACCTACAAATGAACTCTGAAAGGTTGAAGTTTAGCATGGTATCATCATTTCACCCACATAGCATTGTATAAAAAGTTGAGAGGGTTATGGCAAAAACTGGATGCACTTCGTGTACAAAACGGACAATCTCTTTCGAAGTATCAGGGTTTCGAACGAAAACTCATTGTTACAAAGGTATTTCAGTTTTTTGAACTTATTTGAACTCCAGACTTTTGTGTGTTCAAAATGAACCATTCAAAGCCACATCATCAATTTTAACCCTTTCGACTTCATCTGGTATTTTTCATGCATTTACTGATTTTTTTCAGCTAAATGACCCTGAAATTGAAAAGCACTACAAAGAATTCTGAAAAGGTTGAAAGTTGGCATGTTATCATCATTTCACCTACATAGCATGTTATAAAAGTTGAGAGGGTTACGGCAAAAACTGGATGCACTTCGTGTACAAAACGGACATCTCTTTCGAAGTATCAGGGTTTCATACGAAAACTCATCTGTTACAAAAGGCATTTCATTTCTTCACATGTAACTGCAGTGATATTCTAGATCAAAGTCATCATCATAATAGTTGTGGAGAGAAAGTCTTCACTTTTTCTTCGCTTGTGTCCTTTCTTATTGCACCGTAACCATGGATAATCTTCATCTTTTAAAGGGTGCTTGGGTCAGCCTTGACTTTGAAGGGAGGAATTCATGAAACTTTTCATAATCTTCCAGACATGTCTGTCTTGCCTTCAATCCCACGATGTCTCTTTTTCCTAAAAACTATGTGGTGCTTTGGCCCATCGTATGATGTATTCGCCTTCCTTATCTTTTCTTTTCTCGGTTTGGTAACATGTCCTTCACATAGAAAACCTGCACCACATCATTGGCTAGGACTAGGTTCGTCTGTGTACCCAAGATTGTTCAGATCCACTGTTGTCATTCCGTACTGTGGGTCTACCTGTACCCCGCCTCCTGACAGATTACCCATTTGCACTGAAACAAAGGGACCTTAAAATCATGTCCATAGTCAAGTTCCCATATGTCCACTATGTAACCATAATATGTGTCCTTTCCCCTCTTGGTTGCTGCATCAAAGCGGACACCACTGTTTGGTTGGTGCTCTTTTGATCTTGGCGATCGTGTGAAATGTATTCCCTTTATCTCGTACCCTTTGTAAGTCAATACAGTCGAAGATGGTCCCTTGGCCAACGAGTACAGCTCATCAGAAACAGTGTGTCACGCATGAGACGTGTTTGCAACCAACTGCCGAAAGTCCTGATGTGTTCACATGTAATCCAGTCGTCCCACTGCTTCGATGTTTGGAGCGCAGAATATTCTTGTATTCATCGGCATACGGGGTCACCAGGTAGAATTCTGTAGAACTGTGTAGTGTGCTTGAGACCAAGAATGTCCGTCCCTACATATTATTGAGTCCGCTCCTAGCTGCCTTTTCCAGTCAGTCTCCCTCATACCGCGATTGAGGAAGACCAATCTCTTAAGGTCAGGAATAGTCAACACAAAACCCATTGACATCCTCTGTTTGATGGCCCATGGAGATGCTTCCTTCTGGCCTAGCGCGGTTACGAATATATTTCTTTAGACTCCCATGAACCTCTCAAAGGGGAAACATTTGTGTAGAAATACAGGGCCCAACGACAATCCCGTCGACTAGATGAACTAGGACGTTGCGTCATGATATTGAAGAAGGATGGTGGGAACACCAGCTCGAAACTAACAACCATTGCGCCACATCACTCCTTAACCTTGGTAGGATTCTGGATCGATCACCTTCCGAGATATTCATTGAGGAATGCACATAGCTTCACAATGGCTAATCGAACATTTTCGCGGTAGAAGCCCCCTCAATGCAACCGAAGCAGTTGCGTCATAATCACGTGGTAGTCCATGAGACTTTAGGTTCTGGATATTTTTCTCTGGGATATTTATTATTCCCTTTAATTGGACGAGAAGCCAGACGCGACCTTCATACTGAGCAGGCATTCAAAGAAGATTTCCTTCTCTTCTTTGTAAGAGCGTAGCTGGCAAACCTTCATACTGCTTTGGAGGATGCCGTCTTTTCGTGCACACGTTGCTGGTCCTCCCGTGCCTTCGGTGTATCTTTTGTCTTCCCATACACGCCAAGAAGCCTAGCAGGTTCACGCAAAGATTCTTCGTCACGTGCATCATGTCGATTGCAGAGCGGACCTCTAGGTCTTTCCAATAGGGTAGGTCCCAAAATATAGATTTCCTTCTTCCACATGGGTGCGCGTCCCTCAGCGTCATTCGGAACAGATAGTCCGCTGGGACCCTTTCCAAAGATTACTTGTAAATCATTGACCATAGCAAGTATGGTGATCACCAGTACGGACGGCGGGCTTCTTCCGGTGATCTACCCGCCTTTGAAATGCTTGCCTTTCTCGACATTGATGGTTGGACGGAAGAAATCGACGATGCCCCAGGTACACATTCTTCCCGCATTTGTCCAAATATATACTTTCGGTGTCATCTAACAGTGCGTGCATGCGTGGTATCCCTTGTTTGTCTGTCCTGAAAGGTTACTAAGAGCAGACCAATCATTGGTGTTACAAACAGCAACGGATGTAGGTCATTCCTATTGTTTGTGCTCATCCCACACATGTACACCGTTTCCATTCCACAGTTGGTAAAATTTCTCTCAACTAATGGCCTTAGGTACACATCATGTCGTTGCCGGGTTGCTTAGGGCCTTGGATGAGAACTGGCATCATATGAACTTCCGCTTCATGCACATCCAAGGAGGAAGGTTATAGATACATAGAGTCATGGGCCAGGTGCTATGATTGCTGCTCTGCTCCCCAAAAGGATTAATGCCATCCGGCTTAAACCAACCATACGTTCCTTGCGTCACCTGCAAAGTCCCCTCCTTTCTCTCAATTTTCTCCACTGCGACCCGTCAGTGGGTGCTCTTAACTTCCCGTCTTTCTTATGGTCCTCTTTGTGCCATCGCATCAACTTGGCATGCTCTTTGTTTTGAACAGACATTTCAAACCGTGGTATTATAGGAGCATACCACATCACCTTGGCAGGAACCCCTTCCGAGGGCACTCGCCGTCAACATCACCAGGGTCATCTCGTCTGATCTTATACCGCAATGCACCGCATACCGGCATTCGTTCAAATCCTCGTACGCACCGCGGTAGAGGATGCAGTCATTAGGGCATGCATGTATCTTCTGCACCTCCAATCCTAGAGGGCATACAACCTCTTTGTTGCGTACGTACTGTCGGGCATTCGTTTCCTTTGGAAGCTTCTTCTTCAATATTTTCAGTAGCTTCTCAAATCCTTTGTCCGGTACACCATCTCTGCCTTCCAACTGCAGCAATTCCAGTGTGGTACCGAGCTTGTGTTCCATCTTCCCAATTGGGGTACAACCCTTTTTGTGATCCTCTAACATGCGATCGAACTTCAACTTCTCCTTTTAACTTTCGCATTGTCTCTTTGCATCAACAATGACCCTGCGAAGATCACATCGGGCACACGTCTGGTTCCTCTTGATCTTCAGCTTCCCCGTTGCACCATCACCGTATTCAGGGGGCACATAGTTGTCATCATCCTCTTCTTCTTCGCTGTCTTCCATCATAACCCCTCTTCTCCGTGCTTAGTCTAAACATTATAGTGTGGCATGAAACCCTTATAAAGCAGGTGGGTGTGAAGGGTTTTCGAGTCTGAGTAAGACTTCGTATTCCCACATATAGGGCATGGACAACACATAAACCATTCTGCTTGTTCGCCTCAGCCACTTTGAGAAATTATGCACGCCCTTAAGTACGGAGATGCGTCTGTCACCGTACATCCATTGCCGGTTCATCTGCGTGCATTATATATAATTAAGTGTGTCAAAACCATTCAGAACATCATGAATAGATAAGTGACCAAATTAATGAAGTTCATCATCACATTAAAACCAAAGTACATACATAGTTCTCATTGAACAACATATAGCTCTCCAGAACATCTAATTAAATCATATATTGAAACTATCTAAAACATTTAATGCAACAACAAATGCAATCATAATCGCAACTAAGGTAACAATTGATCCAACAGCATAATGATACCAAGCCTCAGTATGAATGGCATATTTTCTAATCTTTCTAACTTCAAGCGCATTCATCCATCTTGATCTTGTGATCATCGACGACATCCGCAACATGCAACTCCATATCATCTTCGCCTCCTCAATTTTTTCAATTTTTCCTTCAAGTAATTGTTTTCTTCTTCACTAAATTTAACCTCTCGACATAGGGTCGGTTGGAATTTTCGGTTCACATATCTACTAGATAAAACAAATCTATGTCACGTTGGTCGGCATAATTGTCATAAACACTAAATGAAACTAATAGTTTAAAAGATAATAATATATACCACATCCGAATCATAGACAGGACGAGGGCCGACGGAGGCGGATACCAAAACCATCCCACTATATAATAACAAACAATAATAAAAGTAAGAAAATTACACAAGATCTATCTAAATCATACAAGTAAGAACTTTTCTTTAGATAATTAGAAAATAAGGGGATCCAGAGCCAAGACACGGTGGTGCGGAACGAGATCGGCGCGGGCGATCGCGCGTGAGGACGGGGACGGGACAGGACGGACCGCCAAATCTAGACAAATCTTGAGGAAAATGGAGCTTGGAAGGAGCTTCGAGAGGAGAAAGCTTAAGTGTGGCTCGGGCATTTCATCGAACACCCCATATGCATAGGTGAGCTAGAGCACCACAAAGCTCTCCCACGGCCGGCCAAAAAAACAGAGCACTCCACTGCTCTGCTCGGTGGGGTATATATAGGCATCTCTTTGGTCCTGGTTTTGGCTGGAACCGGGACCAAATGGGGTCCATTTGGTCCCGGTTCCAGCCTCCAACCGGGACAAATGGTTGTGGGCCAGGAGCAGGCCCATTGGTCCCGGTTTGTGTCTGGAACCGGGACCAATGGGGCCAGACGAAACCGGGACCAATGGCCCCCGAGGCCCGCCGGCTCCCTGACCTCACGAACCGGGACTGATGCCCCCTTTGGTCCCGGTTCGTGAGTGAACCGGGATTAATGCCCTTACCCGGCCTGGACCAAAGCCCTGTTTTCTACTAGTGAAAATCGACTAAGATTTAGTTGACTTTTAGGCGTCTGGGACATATATATATATATATATATATATATATATATATATATATATATATATATATATATATATATATATAAGTAAATAATTTCCATATCATAGTGGATATTTTTCTAGATTCTACTACAAATCTATAAAGTCGATGGAAATTATTTACTTTCCAATCAAACCGAGGCATAGAAGCTTTACTTGATTCTTAGAAAGATATTGGATATTATGCAAGTGAAAATCATGCTGGAAGTAAGGACATGTAATAAATTTCAACAGGTTATGTCTGATGTTCTTGAGAAATCCAGAGGGAATTTTATTGTCTTAATTTGATCAAGAAGGCGAGAGATAAATTAAGAAAGGTGTTCGTTTGACCTCCCCAAGGAGAAAAAGATACAAGCATGGAGCCAATGATTGAAATGGGATTTTAAAATGTAGAAGCTTAAATAATACCATATAGCATTAATTGGGTTCGAGTAGACAAATATTAACTGTTACAACACGACAAGGTGATGTGAAACACAGCGTAAGCACACCGGACTCATACAAAACCGCACAACGACACTCGTACAAAATTAGTAAAGACTGAAGTCGCAGAGCATGAATATCGACAAAACCACCACACACGCCAAGATGCAGACAAAATAAATTGTTACATCAGGGTAGTTGATGTGGCACCCAAGTGTAAACATGCTAGACTCATACAAAACCGCACAACGCCACAACCACACTCAACAAACCTAGTAAAGACAAAGTTCATCGAGCGTGATATCATTAAAACCCACACAAATGTCATTTGAGTAGAAAAATATTAGCCGTTACAACATGGTGGTTGATGTGGCTATAAGCACATCCCATCGCACCGTAAAACGCACGAAACCCTATGTGTTGATTTTATTTACAAACATAGAGACACAATAATACGCACACGACCACATCATACAAATCTAGTAAAGACTAGACGCCGCGCGAGCGTAATAGGACGGTGCCACCACAACCATCCTGTATTGTTAAGGAATTAAATGACTTACGGGGAGAAAGGGATCTTGCTCTAAAATTCAGTCCTAACTATTCCACTTTTTGGGATCCCTGACTAGTTATTCGAAACGATGGATGTGAAAAGTAGTACATGCATTCAGAAAAGCTTGGATCTGAAAAGGGAGAGGAGGGCATTACCAAATGGAACCTGAGGCCAATGCATGTGTGTGTGGTTTTGCATTACTGTGATCGACCCCCTCAACGAGAGGGACCATGCATGCTGCAGCTTGCTGTGAAATATCAAGTGCAGGCCCCCAATTTATATCCAAATTATATAGTGGAAATCTAGTGCAGGCCCCCAATTTATTCATCAAATTACAGAGTGGAAAAACAAGTCAGGCCCCCAATTTATTCGTCAAATTATAGAGGTGGAAAAATCAAGTTCAGGCCCCCAATTTATTCGTCAATTATAGAGTGGGAAAATCAGTTCAGGCCCCCAATTTTATTCATCAAATTATAGTGGAAAAAAAATCAAGTTCAGGACCTCCATTTAGCCAATTATTGGGTTATTATTTTCGAACATTAGCTATGGGTTAGCTATGCATGTCTGGTAATTAAGCAATTTTCATCTCATGTTAGCATGTTGCTCAGTCCCATGAGAGGAGTTGGCTAATTCAATTCCCCCAGCAGAGCATAGGTACATCATGGGAGGGTCAGAGTTGCTAAGTAGATATGACCACTAAACAAACATATAAGCTAATCCCAGTTGCTCACCTGCCTCCATCGTCTAGTAGCTTAGCTGCCTAGGTCCCAGTTCATCCTTGTTCCTTGTCCCTTTCTCTTAATTAATTAATGTTAACGTCACGATTCTTCTACTTGTCGTACGGCATTAGTATTATTTAAGATATTTTTTTCGGGGAACAAATTTTGGTTTCTTGCCAATACCTTGATTGAATGCTAGCAGGGGCAGATGGAGACAGATTGGTGTATGCACTCCACCACACTGGCATGGACATATTACACACTATGGCAGCTGTATTGCAAAAACTGAAACTGATACTCCCTCCTTCCCAAAATTAAGACGCGATTGACTTTGCACGGTCTTGATGCATGACTTAGATCATATAATATTATCAAAGTACATGGTTGAACATGTATAAATGGCATCGTCATATTTGTCTTGCAAAACAATTTAATTTTATATGTTTGTATTGATTTTATGGACATACAATACATGAAAATCAAGTCAAAGTTGTCCGACGAAGACCAAAAAAAGTCAAAAGGCGCCTTAGATTTGGGAAGGAGGAGTAGAGAGAAATGTGCATCGAGATTCGTGCGACACCGAGAATGCAAGTCGATCCCTGGCATGCATGATGATGTGATGATTGAGCTTCAAACTTTAGCTACCGATTGACTTGTCAAACTACAAGTTAGTAACCTCACCTTTAGCTAGCTAGTCAGATCGATGTCAGAAGGGAGAAGGAAAACAAAACCTGTATTAGTGCTGAAACATGTTCTAGCATAGCATGAAACTGAAGCTAGTGAGTGGGCTAGTGAGAGCACTGAGACTTGGGTTATTTTCTGTCCACCACCAACATGCATTATTTTGGTTTTCATGGAGAAGTGAAGAGAATGCATGCATGTTAGGTGCGAGGCATCGGCAGGGCCAATTAGCAGCTGGTCTGCATGGTTCCATCTCATGCTATGCCCTCAACACAAAACCCCAACCAGCAATGCTGGACCAACTCATATTTTCTCTCACCAAGAGATCAAGGGTGAAACTGCATGAGGGTGATCCATCTAGCTGCTCGATAACCCCAAGTGCAACTGGGATCAGGGCTTTGACTTACTTTACAAGAGGAAACATAACAAAACCAACAACTGCTGGACCATCTGATCCACCAGGTTTGCATTCTCGCATCATGGCGCGGTGGCCCGCAAGGAGCAACCTGGCATGACGAGGGCAAGGAGTGATACATCCACCTCCTCTCGAAGGAGGTGCGAAGACACAATACCACCCCACATCGTTCGACGAGCCCGAGCACTGGCAGCCGAGGCGCAATCGAGGCCAAGCGCACCGCTGCAGCCGCCGTGCCCGAGCTCGTCGCTGACCCAGCCTCATCTCCGAGGCGCGCTAGTCCTTTGAATAGCACATGCTTACATCGAACCTCCACACATATCACCTCCATAACGCCGCGCAAGAGAAATTCTTCGCGGAGGACCGAACTATGAGGAGATGCCCTCTGTTCGTCCAGCCGCCAACGATCACGATGTTGGCGGCTCCGATAGGGGGTCATCGAACTCTCCTCCACCGAGGAGTAGGGGTAGTTTTTAGTTTGTTTTTATTCGTTTTTTCTTTTCTGGTATTCTAGTAAATGTCACATATGGATTTGAAGTTTTTGGAAAAGGAGGACCTGTTGCCTGGACGAATAAATGGGGTCGGTCGGCTTCTGTCCGTGAATGAGGGGGGGGAGGGGGGGGTGGCAAAACAGCCTAGCTCATTTGAGATGCGCTTACAGTGAAATGTATGCTATGATGGTCCATTACCAATGTTACTCTCCTATTAATGTTGACAAGCACCTTTGTGTGGTGGTGGGGGGGGGGGGGGGGGGGTGGCATACATATTAATGGATGAAGGATTAATTTTGTGGCAATATGTTAGTGCTGAAATTTGGAGTGGGCTTTAGGCCCATATAGCAATTTCTGAAAATCTCTAAGGGCCCATGTGGGTTTTATTGGCACTAGGTGGAGGTGGGAGTTAGTCCAACCCCGGAAGTGGAAGAGGAGTTGGACCTCTTTATAAGGGGTGTTCTTTCACATGCTATTGGAGCTTGAGAATAGAAGAGGCCCTCGCGCACTCCTCCGCCGCCGCCCGCCACGCCTCGCCTCGCCCACGACGCGCCGCGGTTGGCGGGATTGAGCAGAGCTCCATACCTACGCGCTTATTTTTGCCAGTCACTAACGGAGAGTTCTCTGACAGCTGGGTTCACCATTTGAGACGTCGAATCGTGGACTGTCACGGACTCGGACGTGGGTCGAGCCCACGTTCTCTCCACGCGGCTGCGCCTATATAAGTGTGCGTGTCTCCTAACCCTAACCACGAACAGATCTCATCTGCTCACGCGCACACCCACCGGTCGTTCCCTTGCTGGCTCCACCGGGACCAATGGCCTTGTGCTGTAACTGGCGCGGTGCGGTGGGATGTTTAGTCCCACCTCGCTAGCTGAGACGCGTCGAGTGTTTTTTATAAGCTCTGCCCCGCCCTCTCTCTCGAACTCCTTTGAACTGCAGGCCTATGGGCCTAATCTCACACTGCTATGCGTGTGGGCCTACTGCATGCCTGAATCCTGGCCCAACTAGCTGGGTTTCTAGTCGTATTCAGGCCGTGGTGGCCCAGTAGGCGGCATTTTTTCATTTTTTTTCTTCTTTTTTTCTTTTTTTTTGTTTCTACTTACAGCTAAATACTTACAGTTTTTCAGTGATTCTTTTTGCTTTTAGGTCACAAAAATTATAAACTTTATGTTAGTGCC